>JAYESA010000082.1:600000-616074 GCA_036927795.1 Iris macrosiphon
TACTTGTGTCCAATTGTGGACACGTATGTAAACCCCCAGATTTTTCTGAAATTAAAAAATGAATTTTCAGAATTTTCTGGAATTTTTCTGTGATTTTTCAGGAATTAAAATAAATGTTTTCTGAATTAAATATTTTTTAAGTATTAAAATAAATATTAAAATATTATGAAAATAATATTTTTGGGTGTAAAATAAAATATTAGACATAGGATAATTTTTCTGGAATTAATTGGACCCCGGAACTATATTTAAAGACCTAAAAATTAATGTTTTATTAAACCAAATTGAACCGGTTTAATGAACCGAACCAACCTAAACCGTCCCAAATCCTAAACCGGACCCAAACCCCTAGCGGGTCGGGTCGGGTCTGAACCCAACCCGGAATCTGCTAACCCGTACCTGACCCAAAACTTATTGGATCGGATCCGGATCCAAAATCTAGAACCCGACCGATCAATCCGACCCGATAACCCGCTGCTACAGTAAAACCCTAAATCCCTAACCCGACGCCTCCCCGTTTCCTCTCCCCGGCCGTTCCCGGCAGCCGATCCGCCTCCCCTCCGCCGGTGGTTACACCTCCCCCGCTTCCCGTGCCGCCTCGCCTCCCTAACCAACAGCCACCACCTTCCCTATATAAACCCGACCCCCTCCGCTGCCATTGCCACCGCCACAGCTCGGCAACTCCTCTGCCACCACCACTCACCACAGCATCTCCCCTCCAGCTCTGCCTCCATCAGCGCCGACCTCCTCAGCCTATCCCAGCTACCAGCCTCCGCCGCTTCCACCCGACTTCTAGCAAATCCGCCACGACCCTCCGGCCGACCAGAACCCCGGCGATGCCCCGTCCTCCCCGACGAACATCCGACCACCCTAACCCGCAGCCTGAGCCACCGTGACTTCCCTCCGGCTGACCCCGTGCCCTCGTCGCCGCAGGCCGAGCAAGCCGCCGCCGCCAGCAAGCCCCGCCGGCCGAGCAACGTCGCGGCTCCCCGCGTATGCAAATTTTAGTCATTTCTGACCTTTTTCCTGTGAGTGTTTCTCTCTCCTCGCCGCCTCATTTTCTATTCTGTCGAATCGTGCGTGTTCCGTGCATGACCCTCCCGATACCCGTGCCATCGGTTCAGCGTATCGCGTCCTGTGTCGGTCGCAAACCGCGACACAAAATCAGGAAAATAAATTCCCTTTTTCTGAAAATTCAGAAATGTCCCGAACTCCCCAGTTCGTGACCGTTTTACGACCAACCTGCTTAATATTTCGAAATTGGTTTGAACAATTATTTAGACTTTATGACCAAGTTTTTAATCCTGTATTTAGTTTTATTTATCGTGCTATAATTTGTAATTAATTCGAGGGTAAAAATGACTAAAATATTGGTTACTTAAAAACTCTAATTTTCTCGAAACTGGGTACGCCCCGCTAAACGGGACGACTTGGCCATGTGAGGACTTCACTGAAAGGTGCGCGTCGTTAATACGGACATGTGAGATTTTATGAAAGTTGATTTGGATGTGCGTACACACCGGAATCAATGCGTATCCGTCGACAACATCCCATATCGGCCATGTTCTAAAACTCATTGTAACTTCGTATATGCTCATCGTTTCAAAACAAAACTTACGCCATCAGACTCGTAGCAATATGCTGGTCCTATGACCCAAGTTTGGTTCGATTCTGAGAACGTTGACAAAATCCCATATCGTGAGCCCCACGACTCCATTTGACGACTGATTTTGTGATCGGCTCATCGGAATCCAGTTCCGGATATTTTGTTGGGTTTGTATCATTGTTCTGGACTTGTAGACACTAAGTTTGACAAATTTGGAGAACATTGTCTCTGGCACGTTTCTTGGTGCGAAGCGGGCCACATGTGGACCCCGCTTTGACCAGAAAGTGTCACTTTTGCCCCTGTGTCCAAATTGGACTTATGGACAGGCAATTCTAGCTATTTGATGTCTTCTAAACCTGATGGTAATGTTTATTTCAGCAACCGGAGGAGTACCTGCAGATCCCGCTGATACCAGAGCAGCAGTTGGTAATCAAATCTCAGGCAAGTGTACCTTGCCATACTTGCAGCATTTGTTTATATTATTCTCTTAATTTATTACTGTAATATCTTTGTTCAACCTAGGACCGTGTGACATTACTTAATGTTCGAATAATATTCGGGTGTCAACACCGTACGCGGAGTTGTGTAACGTCACCTAGAGATGGATATCGAAACCCTATACATTCTCATGCTTGCCTTATCAAGTACGTCATATCTCAGGACACCTGATACTATTCATGAGACAGAATCTTCCTGAGATATTCATGGTAATTTTGTATAGGTTACAGGTTTCATAACATATACTTTATACATGCTTAGGTATCATTGTGACTTGCTGCATTAGATATGATCTTGCGTGACATGGACATAAGACGTCGTGGACATGAGATGTGTGATTACATTGGGTGGGGAGAGACACACAGGCTATAGGATGATTATATATATAAACCCTTATTAATGCAGTGCTCAAGACTCTAAACCCGAACTTGACCCATTACGTGATATTACCGCCACCGGCTCCCCGACATCGAGCTTGTAGTGGTCTCAGCCTGAGTTCTAGTGATGCTCTCATCTTGTATTTCACTTAGCTGGTTATATAGTTTACCCTATTGATTCATTTATTGCACTGTATTTATTTTGGCTTGAGTTATTCTTGTACCTTGCTATGTCCCTGAGGACCTGGATCCGGATTATGTCCCCAGGTTTAGCAGATGAGTTCTATTCTGAGGTATATGGAGCAGGAGCAGGAGAAGGAGAAGGAGCAGACACTGGAGCTGAACCGATCCCCGGGGACGAGGTTATCGCCGAGGATTTCTCTTGAGTATTTGTTTCATCTATGCTCAGTATTTGTTATTGTTATACTCTTTATTTCTTGTCTATTGACTGCTGTATCAGACATATTATCGAGTTGTTCCCCAAGTTATATTTTATTGAGACTTGATATTGCTTTATATTTCTGATATTGATGTATTCATTTCTATGGATGAGATTAGATTATGACCTGTTATTTAGACCTTATTGTTGTATTACAGCTTAAGTATACCCTGATGGGTCCATTAAATTGGGTTTGCCCATCGGTTTGTGCTGCTAGCCATTGCCACGTGTCTAGTCCCTCGATATTTTGGGACTGGGACGTGACAACGTAGCTAGCCTCACACTACCAATCTAAATATAATTATACCTAATTAGTCTAATGAAAAGCACTTGATGCACCAATCTCGAAATTCCCCCAAATTGGACACAAATTTTAATGTAAAAGTCACAATATAAGTCATATAAACCTAATTCTTCTTTCTATGGGTAGTCCTAAGCCATGAAAGCGTTCATAATGATCAAATGCATGAATTCGAGTTTAATTGAAAAGAAATTTTAGAATTATACCTATTGGAAGCCGGATTTCCAATAAAATACTCAATGGACACAATTAGGACACAAACTCCTAGACAATTTCTTCTTCTCCAAGTATTCCTTAGATGATGAAAATAGAAGGTAATGAGAGTAAATTTAGGTAAAATTGGTGGATGGATGAACCAAATTGGGAAAGAACACAATTGTGGATCTAATAGAATAAGGAATGAAGAGGAGAGAGAGAATTCCCCTCTTCTATAGTGGTCGGCCCCTATACCTCTCCCCCAAGCAACACATAATAACAAATTTACCACCACTAATTAGTCATGAGGATATTCAATTATGAAGGTCAATAATGGAAGCTTCTAATCTAATAAAAGTTTAATATATTTTTCTAATTAATGAAGAGGAATGAGTCTAATGGGCCTAGCCCAATTGTTGGACTCAATGAGTCATGGCTATTCTAATTAGGTCCACTAGTGTCAAGTCAAAATAAATAAGCTAGTCCACTAACCAATAAATAAATAGTACAATATATAATATATGCTAATATATATAAATAATATAAAATAACAAAAATACTCCTATCTAGAAATGTGGTAGTTACAATCCTACCCCCTTAGAAAAAAATTATCCTCGAAATTTAAGAAGGAACTAGCACTAGGACAACACAAGCACGATCAAGAAAGAAGGAATACCCCACGACTCTAATATAAGGTAATGCTCACACAACTCCTCTCCTAGGAATAGCATCACAATCCTCATGTTTTCACAAAATCTTGCTTCCTTATTACACTGATCTTGAAGCCTCCCATTTAAGTTCTTAGATCGTCCTTGATACATTAGCCTCTATCATATCTTTCTGATCTATCATTCTTAATATTTTGAATTCTTTATGACTCTATGGAACTCACTTTCCTTATCCATCAATATTTTCTCTTTATCGTTTCTAGTTACCCTTACGATCCGTTGTCATCAATTGTAACTCTTATAAGATGTAGTTATCCCAAATTTTAATCTTGTCCATAAAAATGTCCATCTTCTAACATTTAATTTTTCTTCGAGTTTTTCCAAATCTATCGTATCAATTTTAAGATTCTATCTACTTGTATGTTCTTTAGTCAAATATCTCGTACCTCATTTTATTTCCTTCTATCTACTATCCTCCGTTATATGATATTCTTGTCCCGATTCACTATTTTACTACCAATGTTCTCTTCTTATAGTTTAATCTCCAGTTTTTCTCAATTCGTATTTGAAAATTAGTTTATCTCATTGTATAATTTTTACCACTTCAAAACTTTGTTTTGTTCCATCACACTTGTCGAATCTCAATTCAGTGTTTGGTCGTATTACTATTTCCTTCAATACTCTTGAACACCCTCATTATTCCAATTTCTATCTACTTTATCTCAAACATAATTGCCCTCTCACTTGAATATGCACATATTAAAATTCATCAAGTTTTACCAACTTCCATTTGACCCTAAACTTATCTTAATATCCTTTGGTTCTTTCTCAATCCTGTAAGCCACTGATATTCAATATTTACCAGGATTTTAGCACCATGAAATTTGAATCCTCGATTGTCTTCATTATCCTTTGTCACTAGATCTACTAAAATAAGATTCTCAAGATCATCATCGCCCTCATCTACTTTATTAGTCCTTAATACCACCTCAATTTGCACCACCTACTAATATCAACACCTCTTTTCTTCGAGGTTTATATCTTCTATGGCTTCAAACTTAATTTCACGCTATCAATCATAAATTTAATATTGATGTATCGATCTCCCTAAATATTATTTCTTTCGATAAAATCACTCCAGTGACCTCGTCCAGTTCTCTTTAGAGTTCCAACTCTTCAATACTTCTGACTTATGAAATTCTATCATCAGTGTTCATGCATATGTTTCCATCGTCAATCCCCCTTATTATCTGTATACTCATTTATGCTCTCCACTTGTAGTAGTCCTTGCAGTCTCTACCAAAAGCTCCACCTAGGAACCACTCCTCAATACCTTAATAAGAGAGCACTACTAAGATAGACAATAATATAAGCAAACCAGTATGGCAAAATATTATAATGAATCTGGTACAAATCAATATAAAAATAGAGTTATAGAAAGATATGATAGATGTAGAGAAAATCGTTCTAGAGTCTGCTCAAATTTTCTCAGAAGTAACTATTCCTCAAAGACTAATTTCTTTACTTTCATATAACCTTGTGACCCCCTACCGGATTCCGTAATTCACCGTCAATTCTAAAAAATCCTACTTTCCTCAATTTGTCCCTTTAGCTAATCCATAACCCTTAAGTCAAATTCATCTAATCTATCAAAGTTTAATTCTTTTATTTAATCTCAAATTATTCTCCGTATTCCTCAAGTTCACTAAACTCTCAATATTAATATTTTTTGTCAAATTCTCATATTCTTTCTCAATAACATATGTCACTAAATTAAACCTTGACCTCAAAATATTCATAATATTCCAATCTTCATCTACTAATGAATCCTTATGATATAAAAAAAATCTCCTTAATTCATAACCTTGTTGTCGATTATCATTCCCAATTTAAATTTATGTTAAAAAATTAATGATCTCCTGTCCCCCTTTATTTACTAATCTATGGTTTATTATTCATCTTTATACCATATTTCAATAATTCTAATTCATAAAATTTAAATTTGCCATTATCCTCAATACTCCCTCAATCCTTAAATTATAATTTTAACCCCAATATATTTTACAGCGCATCCTCTATGTACTTCTCGATATTCATACTCTCAAAATGCTTTTATGTAAAGCGACTGAACATCCTCAGCTTAACCTTTATTTTCCTAATATTTTCTTTATTTTTGCTATCATTCATAATTTACTACTTTAAATATCAATTATCATCGATTTATCCATCTATATATACGCCCAAGAATTTATTCAAGAAATATATATATATATATATATATATATATATATATATATAAATATCAAAATTTAAAATAACCATTACCTCTATCCAGTACTGGAGCGCTTAGTGGCGCTCGAACACAATCTTTTATCTTATGCTAATTAGATTCATAATAGAGGCATTGTCTCTTCCTCTTCCTATATTTATCCCATGTATGCCCTAACTTTCGACAATATGTCCAAGTAGGACTCCTCTTAACTGGCCTCTGCTGAGCTGGAACTCTAACCGGTACATAATGCACATGCTCTATACTTGGGCATTTCAGGGGCCCAGGGTGGATACCATCTGATGCCCACTTGAGTCTGGATCCTTCCTCTTGGTGATGAATAATGCCCAATAGTTGTTGGACCCTCTGACCTTGCTCCTTCTGTACTCTCCTCACCTCTTCCAATTCCTGCATAACCCTTACTTCATCCAACCCTCTAGTCCCGTGATCCAAGGTTGGAGGCATTGCATCCTTCGAGGTTTCTTCCACGCAAACCTTCTTGCTTACATCCCTTTCTACCATGTTCAAAATTATCATTTCTGAGGATATAGATAAGCAGATAATGAGTTTCAAAGAAATAAGAATTCAAATGTTTACAAGAAAGAACAAATATTAAAGAATCAAATGAATCAAATGAGTATGGAAATTTCCTAGATGTGATTGAGTATTCTCTCATCCTAGCAATCCTAGATCCTATTGCAGGCTCACAATTGTACAACTAAGCCGTTGCACTACCACAACATCTTACTAATTATGAAGCCTGACCTGCATGGGCCACCACAAAAATGTATCACGACCCGCCCCCGGTGTAAGGGCACGAGTAGTGGGTACGTCCAGCCTACGCCGCAGCATCGACGGTAGAACGTTGTCTAGGTCAACAATACTATCTAATATCTCACACAATGTATATATATATATGTATATATATATATATATATATATATATATAATATACCTGTCAAGATATCTCAACTCTAAATGGAGGATAATATAATGTTATGATAATCAATACCCAATCACAATATAAAACTAGAGGAAGATATGTTAAGATATGGAATAGAAGAAATGAATTAAAGAGTCACAAATATAATCCAAGTCCTAGCCCAATAATCTAAGTACAACACAATAGTCTCAAATATAATACATGCCAAAATGTCTAACTATGACATATACAAAATTATAATAGAGCACCAAGTCTCCTCGACAACTGGCACTAGCTCAACATGCTCTATGGGTGCTATCTCAACGGCTAACCATCATATGGCCTGTAGTGTGTAGGACACCAGTCCTCTATAAATTATTTGAAAAATATATCCAGTCAGGATTGGAGGGAAGCACACCTCTAACAGTAGTTCCAAATAAATGATAAAGACTATGATACAGTACATAGTAAGAAATAAAAGATAATAAAATAAGAGCAGGAAACAGAAATAGGAACAGATAATGGAAATATGGTAATATAAATAGACAGGGTAATGTAATCTCATATACAGAAAATCAGGAATAATAATATTATACTAAGTGTGTGAGTACTAGCTTCGATATATGATCGACTTGGGAACATGAACAGGGATCATGGCCTGACTAATCATACGTGAAGTGTATGATTAACACTAACATGGTACTTATACATGAATACTTGTACATGAATACTTGTACATGGATGGGTTTGATCACATATCTAACTAAGACTCCCAACCCCCGATTGGTATAGTAGATCCATGTCACGCCCTAGTCCTAGAATAAGTAGGACTAGGAATACGTGAGCATGCGAGCCATATGTATATGGCAACTCCAAGCACTACAAGAAAAATGGTTTTTCTTAACTATTTTTTCTCGTCAAGAAAGGATTTTCTTGACGGTTTTGGATCCGTCATCTAGGCCAGAGTCAAGAAAAGTTCATATTTTTTTTGACGATTTCTGGTTTAGTTATCTTGATGGTTTCAAACCGTCAAGTATAAAATCTGTCTTGACAATTTTAAACCCTTAAGAAAATATAGCAAAAAAATCGTCAAGGTAAGCATGAACTTTTCTTGACTCTGGCCTAGATAACGGGTAATGTCCATCAAGAAAAATATTTTTGGACGAGAAAAATACGTCAAGAAAACCCTTTTTTGATGTTTAAAAACTGTCAAGAGATGGTGTTTATAGCAAAAAAATTAAATTTTTGTTGACGTTTTATAACCGTCAAGAGAAGCTGATTTTTGTTTAACAATTTTTTTTATAATTATATATTATATGCTTCACTTTGCCAACCAACAAACACACATATAATATTATAATATATAATTTTTTATTGATCACAAATACACAATTTGTATATCGCAAACATCCAAGAATGATATATATACAAAGTTTAAAAAAGTTTTCTCAAGATTGGAGGAAGAAGAGTACAAAGAATCATAAGGAAGACCATAATCATGATGATGATCCTCAAAGTGATAAGCTGAGCTTGAGTTCCTTCATTTCTTCTCATGATTGGAGGAAGCTGCTTCTCATCACTAGCCCTCCCTTGATTCGCTCTTATGAGCTACTTCTTTAATTTGTTCTCCAGCATCCTTCTAGAGACAAAGAAAAATATTAAATAATAATAGTAATAAGTATCATAAAGAAGGTTTAGATACATATAACAGAGAAAGTAGCATATATAAGTAAATGGGATAAAGGATGTCCATATTCTGGTATAGGAAACTAAAAGCATTATTTACAACACAAGTAGGCGGTGAAACATGCCTAGTAGCTATTTTGATGGGTAACTCAAATGATATGCCATTGTTCCTATAAGTCTCGGTAAAGAAGAGCAAGGGATAACCATTTTGTTCTTGAAAAGTTCACATAAGATGGTATCCATATTGGAACTAGTGAATTTGAAACAAATTAACTATAAGCAGATCAAGAGTATGATCATGAAATGACCTTTTTTCTTCTCGTGCATGGAGCTGAAACTGCACCATGCTAAACATCTACAACCTAACAGGACAAGGAATAAAAAAAGCACAAATGGCCTACAAAAGGGATCCATGAGACATACCTAATTTTTTTGCTCTTTTCTAGTGGTGAACAGATCAATGCAACCTCTGTTGCAATAGTTTTCCCCTTATCCTTTATGTCATCAGTAGTATTATCACATATGTGCGGTTGAATGCTTATATCTGTCCAAAGTAACAACACCTGGAATAGAAGAAAACAACCTAGAGGAATGCCAGTTTACACATAAAACAAATAATACAATTTCTAAAACAAAGTTTATGACAACTATGCCACATAAAGAAAGAAACATGAAATATTAGGTTATGAATGGAATATATTAAGTTTAAAGAGAACCACATAAATAAATTATCTCAACACTTATGTATTTATATGTTCGACAATTATGCCTTCTTGTTTCTTTTACTCCTCCAGGTCCCCACCTGGAGTTTCAACACCATATTTATAAGAAAATGAAGTTCTTTGGAAAAGTGAACATTAAAACCTGGAGTTTCTTTCAGTCGTCCAGGTTTTTAGGTGCCAAATTTGAAACCTGGAGTTTTAACACATGGAATTTCAGTCCTCCAGGTGCCACTAATAACATAGTTAAGGGAACTTTAAAGAGAAAATTTAACATTAAATACTAAAGGAGACCGGGCATGTTCCATGCAATAAACAACATACCTTAAGATAATCAAACATTATAAGGCATTAAAGCAGAACATGGATACGAAAACTAGGACATTTTCACTGCAAAGGAAGAAGGATTTTATCATAAAATATCTGAGCGAAAAGAAAATCCAATTAAACCTTCTTAAGTCATATGTTAAAGCAGTGGATTAAATTAAGGTTAGGATGAGCAAAATTATTTTTAGATAGGGTAGTTTAAGAAGAGGAATAGAGATCCACTTATTAGGAATGATGTATCTTACTTGGAGGAGCTGCCAATGCTAGGCATAGGAAGAATATAACTTATAAAAATAGAAATATATAAGGTAGCTGCTGAGTTTATATATGAGATGGCTATCATAGCACTAAATAGAAGAAAAGACCTCACCTGGAAGAAAAGACCTCACCTAAATATCATGACTTTATATCATATTCAGAAATGACTGACCATAAAAAAGTAATATGCAATGTGAGATGTTAAATCAGTATTCTACTGGGACATAAAACTTGATATTATCTACAGAATCCTATTCCACGCAAAAACTAAGTTAGATTTTCTTAAGGAATCATTGACTAGACTGGTATTAATGTTGCACCATTGTAAGTTCATAATTGGACTTGTTGCAACGGAGAAGCCCATATTATGGTAATAACCTCAGGATAATATCTGAGTGTCTAACTATGTCACACAAATACTTCAGCTAGGGTGATGTGCCCATACCCATTGAATCAGATACACAGCCACTGATACTTCAAGGATATGTCAGATTCTTTCTAATCTATATAGAATTTAAATCACTACTTAATGTATCTAAGGTGTATCCATGAGTTAAAGAATAATAAAACATAATAATACTAGTGAAGAAACAAGACAGTGCTGAGAACATACAGATTATAAGAATATACCTTTATCATATTTCATTATTTTCTATTATGCGGATATTTGTTTCCTCCTCACATCACAAATCAGCCCATGACATCTACAATTTTCTCTAATAATATGAAGTAAATGTGTTTTAAACCTTTGTTTATTAGTTTTTGTTTTTATTTAAGATAAATAAACCGAAGAAAATGTAAGTTTTGCATTACTGCATCTCACATATATACCATAATTATCATCATAACATATCGTGTCGTAGTATTTGTATCCGTGCAAGATAAGCATCCATAAAGAATTAACATTACAACATTTAAAAATATTAAGAGTAGTAACTTAATGGTTGACATTAAAAAAAAATCATGTTTATCATGAGAAATCCCCAAACATGCAGTATTGTAGTTGAGCTATTCATTCATAATAAATGTAAACTATGAGCAATCAATCACTCATGGTGAAAGTATATCAAGCCAAGTAGAAAAAATGCAGCAAGAAAAGAGAGAAAGTAGTAAGAAGAAAATAGCCCCCACATAAATAATTGACCCATAGCCAAATTACCATCAGGGACTTGAAAGTTAAGTACCACTCTGAATGGTATCGATAACACTATAGGATACTAATCAATATTGCTGCAACATTAAAGTGGTATGGATACCACTACAGGAAACAAACATATATTAGCACATAACCATGATGATAGTAGGTTATAAAGTTAAGTACCACTTTGAATCCCACAAAAATATTGCCTCACAAGCTACATTAAGGAATTACAAAATTGTAAACCAACCTCTTGTATTCGTCACAAAAATTCAAGAAATAATCAGTTTGCTACTAAAATAACTACAAATCTGCAAAGTACTTGAAAAAATTGCTAGAAAATAGAATTGTAAATAGTAGTGAACTACTAGGATTGAAATCTAAAACAACAAACAACACATAAAATATGGAAAAAAAATAGTAGTGAACTAAAAAGGCAGAAGACAACCAATATTACAAAAACTGACAGTTCTAGAAAACAATATACATAAAATTCAACATGATTCCAACATACAGTTGTCTACCTTGAAAGCCCAACCTTTAATACAAAACAAGTGCCAACATTAATCAATCAATGAAAAAGAAATTAAAGAAACTAAGGTATGAGTATTTCCTATAATCAATTAATACATTATGGGGGTTTCTGCCAAATTATCCTAAGAAATTAAAGAAACTTGTCAAGTATATGTGACATTGATTCCATTAGCATGCCAACTTTTAAGTGGTTTAGGAACATCCTCAAAGAAAATTCCCTGCAACTCATTATTTCCAAAACCAGTTCTCCATATTTGTCCCTGCATGATAAAACAACTGGTCGCCTAAAGTCCTATTCCTAGTAGTGAAATTTTTCGGAGTCAGTAGTTCTTCAATTTCTTAAAATAAATGATGATACCAAAGTAAAAGTAAAAATTTGAACTTCATAACACACAATATAGGCATTGTAATTAATTGATGATAAAAACTATAGAACTTAATACCTGCTCAAGTTGTGAACATCAAAGGGAAACAAAACAATTAATATAAACTTAAAACAAATGATGATACCAAAGTAAAAGTAAAAAAATGCACCTGTTGAGGCCGCATACTATGTCAAGGTCCATGATACTTGACCACTCCTCTCCATAAAGCAACAAAGATGCTACACATCATCTCTACCAATTTCCTATGGATAAACAAAGTAAATCAAAAAACTTACATATACTTTCAACAAATTCATTTGATTATAAATAATTTCCTAAAATTGATCATACAATGTTCAAACGAAAGTGCATAAGCAATAAAACTTTACAATTCGAATAATATTACTAGGAACTCAAAATTAAGTAGAGACCTAGCTAAGTAAGCCCTTGGTTCCCCACCATTAAGGATACACTTATTTTCTTGAGTGGCTTAATCATCAGTTGCATATGAACATCTTGAGACACATGTAAGTGCTTAAGGTATTCCATCATGAAGCAGGGGCTTAATCTTCTCCTAACTTGGATGTATCCTGAAATAAATTATTTTTGAAGCAGACCTTTAATCAAACAAGTGGTGGGAAGAAAAGCCAAAACAACACAAGATCATAGAGTAAGAAAAACAATAATGTGTCCTACTATACACTAAATGCCATGTTGTGTCAAATTTGTGTCCAGTGTGTCAGTGAGTGAACTCCCTTCAATATCAGGGCCTTAAATTGTTGCTTGCATATTCTCTAACCTCAAAAACAACTTCTCACATTTCACTTTTAGTTACATTTCCCTCACATACATGCATGAACTAAAAAGAGGAATAAAGGAATTAAGATTGGAACAAGACATCCAATCATTAGTTTAATCAATACTAGCAATATTATCATACCATCATTGGTATCTATTTGACAAAACAATTGTATCTTCCCATACTCTTCCTAAGACATCCAAGTCCCACTGAGAATAAAATACACAATTATGAATTAAAAAGAGTTCCTCTTACTACTTCATTCTCGGTTAAGTATAGGTTGTCGCAGAATGAAGAATTATAATAAACCTTACATTCTTTATCATCTAGTAAAGAGCGAATACTAAAAATATACATACTTAGTATGGCAACCAATGTTGTTAGTATAAGTACCAAACCACTAATCACTTAAATTATTTTTTGCTAGCCTATACAGAAGGTTAAGCATACTCATTGCTTACTTCCCTTTCCGTTAAAATATTATTTTGATGACAAGCATATCAAGACAAATGAACCAGAATTAATCAACAATGGAACTGAATATCTAAAGAAGATGCATAATAATTTAAGACTTCATCCAATACTAATCAAACATAATGACGGAAAACATATACTAAATAAGGCCATACTACCTTTCACAATTATATTGATTAAACAAGACTTGAGTATGTTAAGTTGATCACTTTGTACTTTAGAAGAAAAAATGACTAGAGTGTATGTTCGCGCACCCAAATAATGAAGCGAACTCAAAGAAAGAAAAATGAACGGCAAAGAACAGGTGATGTACCATAGTTGAATAAAAGAAATCAAGAAGTAAACTTGAGACCAACCACTTCATAATTTCTTAAACCTTTTCCAAAAATGTAATTAGCATAGTCTAATCATTTTCAAGAATAGAAGAACTAAAATATAATTTCTCAATTGCTTGTAATATAAAATTCCTCTAAAGATATAATCTTTTCAACGAAATGAAGAATCAAAAGTCAATAAAATGCCTAAATTTTTGGGGATATGAGGTCTAAATACAGAAAATAACAGAAATAAACCTACAAATTTCCAAAATTGAAGCACGCACATGATGCATTATTCTAAAACAATAATCTTTCCAAGAAACTACACATCTATAGCTCAATAAATTGCCTAAAAATTCAAGAAAAAAGGGAAAATAGGATGTTTCAAACATATGATCAAATCAAGAGACTATATCTATAAGAAAAACAAAATCCAATCTTGACCATAAAATAAAAGATACCCTTCGGTACCGTAAGCCACCGTCGTTCCAAATCCTCTCACCACATCTATAGCTCCCTCTGCGAATCGCACCAAAGCCACAACCACCTTCGATACGACACCGTCGTCAACCCAAGTCGCCGCTGGAGCCGGACCAGACTCGCCAACTCCAGTCGGTGGCACTGCTCGACAGACTCCCCACCCCCACATGACCAAAACCCTCTTCATCGCCTTCCTGTAAACAAACAAAAAAATTCCCAAAATAAAAATCCAAACACCACCTGACCAAAACCCTCACGAATCAGAGGAAGAAGCTTCTCTTCTATTCAACATTTTAGGGTTAAGGTTTGTGAGTTGGGTCTACGATTTGGGTAGAGGAGGAGGAGATGAGGATGAAGAGGAGGAGGAGAAGGGATTTGGGTATGAGAAAAGGGGACGACTTGGGGGCTTCCTTGCATTTTCCATTACAGATGGGAAGGAAGAAGAGGAAGTTTATAGGAGAAGATCTAGAGAAGGAAATGAAGAGTATGAAGTAGAAATGGAGAGGAAGCTAGGGCCCAGGAGACATGGAGAGAGGAGATGCTCGGGAGAGGTGAGAAAAATGAACTGAGCACCAGCGATTAAATTGACCGCGAAACCGTCAACATAGAACCTACATTAAAAAATATTTCAAAAAATTTATGAAAATGCCATCTGAAATATGCGTGGCAAATTTTTCGCACATTCATTACTTGACGGTTATCAGCAAACCGTCAAGTAATGTAATAGATTTTCTTGACGCTTTAAAACCATCAAGAAATATGGTCAAATTTTAATATTTAATAGAAAACATTATTTTCTTGACGTATGTCTAAAATCGTTAAGATAACTGCTTTCCATGATGGATTTGGCCATATGTCAAGAAATCGATCGTCAAGAAAGGCCATTTTTCTTGTAGTGAATATATGAAAACCATAACACATACGTACGTTATATTATGAATAATAATACACAATTGGTATATAATGTCACAAGTCATAGGCAATACTAATCTCATCCACAAAACCAAATAGAAATAAATAACCAAATATGACAATGAACCAAATATGAAATAGTCGAGAAGAACTAATAGTTGGGTGGAGACAAATCCATTAGCAAATGAATATGAAAGAAAATATAGTAAGTTCATCATCTGATGACCAGAGAGGCTCGAAGGAAAAATCTCCTCGAAAGAGAAAGAATTAGCAAGTCCTAATTCGTTCTCCTACAAATAGTCATCGTCTACACCTGGAAAGGGACCAGGTCCTTGGTGGAACATAATAAGATACATTAAAATATACCGAATGTATAGTAAATAAACAATATCATGAAACTAAGAAAGACTTGATCATACAAAGTTTGAAACTATACTAATCATGGTGTATATATGAGAACAACTATATATGTGTGAATTGCCAAAAGGAAATGAGATCAAACCACCATAGCTCTCAGCGAACTACGTCTAGACGAGTCAAACCATAGATCTTCGTGGCTACTAGGATAACAACATAATCCTATCCTTTGTAGATACTAGGTTATAATGGAAACAAAATAAGAAAAAGTTGTTCATACACATATAATCGTTCTCGCGCGGGCATCTCACACTCACGTGGGTCTATACAATCCATTGCTATCCAAACTAATACATGGTATATGACAAGTGTCTCTAATCAAGTAATAAAGAAAATAATATCTAAGACTAGACTCATGTGAATCTACGAAAAC
>JAYESA010000083.1:612500-615760 GCA_036927795.1 Iris macrosiphon
GTTACGACGAACGTCAACACCCGGTTGTGAACCGGTCGTGAAGTATCGAACGTCAACATAACTACGTGCACAAAGTACATAACGAAACAATAAATATTTGTAAACTGAAATACAAGGTGGCAAGGTATACTTGCCTGCGTCCGGCTGCTGAAGATGGGGATCCGGTACAGCGTCCAAGTCCGTGGGTCCCGTAGTACCTAGAGATGAGATACAAACCCAAATCAAAATCTAACACACGATAAACAGGGATATGACACACGTCTAATCACATGCTCAAACTCTGCTACAACTCACAGGGATACGGCGCTAGAGGTTGGCCAAGGTTGACTCGGAGTATGTTACATCTACTCAAATTAATCCTCTATACGATATCATCAAATCAAACCTAAATCTTACTATATTCATCACGATGTTCGATGGTTCAAACCAAGATCAATTCCTCAGTTTTGCCTCGGGTCTTTACAGACATTATCCCACATAATTTAAACAGCATCCTCGAATAAATTATTAATTATTTTTAGCCTTCAATATATATACACCCTTTATCATTTCACAATAAAACCCCTCCTCAATTTACATTCATTACTATTATCTGTCCTTAATCACAGTGTAATGGTCTGATATCGCACACCATCTTACGGTAAAAACTACTCCTCGATGATAAATCACAGCATCATTTCATAATACTTTAAAACTGCTCTTCGCAATAATCAATATGCATAAATTAATTAGATGCAATGCTCTAACTTATCATTGCTAGCACATCTGCAACCCTACTTGCAATATACCTATAATTCTCAAGTCTCGAAGTATACATTCTATAACCCATTTCTATAGTAAACTCGCATACTATTAACACTTGTTATAACATGTACTCCCACAATTTGCATTAACCCTAACCCTAACTAAGTTCACAAACAAACACAAGCCATACACAAACAATTTATACAACAATAAAGAGAGGGGGAGTGTTTCACCTCGGCGGCGTGCGGTGGCACGAAGGTGGAGCTGCGGTGGCTACACGCCGGAGTGGAGGGAGGCCGGTCGGGTCGTGTGGTGGAGTTGGTGGCATGCCGGGATGGGAACGGGGTCGATGTGGAGATGCTGATGTTGAAGGTGAAGATGATGCGAGTGGCCATCGCTGGCCGGAGGATGGTCGACGGTAATGGCGGATTGGAGAGGCCGGGGGAGCGTAGAAGGAAGTCGGAGGTGGTGGTGGAATGTCAAAGCGGCCGAGTCGAGGAGAAGCTCGCTGACCGGAGGGAAGACCTCAGCCGGAGTGTGGTTAGTTCAACAGCGGCTCAGGGGTGGCCATGGCATTGTCGGAGTGAGGCTGAGGTGTTGTCGGGTGGTAGCTCGTGGGGTAGAGGAAGCTCGCCGGAGTGAAGTCGGGCTGGCTCGAGGGGGACGACTCGAGGGATGCAGTAGCTCGCCGAAGTTGGGGGGAAACTGGTCGACTGCTCCGTAGGGCAGTGCCGGAGCGAGGGCGGCACCGCCGAACACTGCGAGGGGGAAGAAGGTGCACTGTCGGGCTGCTGAAAACTGACCGGAGCGGTGCGGGGTCAGCCGTGGGGTCGGCCGGAGTCGGTCACAGGCGGGGGACGACTTCTCGGTGGGTCGGCAGTCGCTGCGGAAGGGTCGTACAGATGCTGGAGAGAACCGCACAGCTGCGGGGACCAGATCTGCTCATCCGGAGTGGATATGCACTGGCCGGACCGGCGCTGGTCGACCAGACGAAGGTGGTTGCACCGTGCACAGCGAGCCGGAGTCGTCGATGCAGCAGTCGGATCCGCGGGAAGGTGCATGGGATCTCGGCCTAGGGAGGAATAGTGCTTGGCCGGAGCTCGTGCTCGACCGGGGATCAGCAGTTGGAGAAATCAGCAGTAGGTGGCCGGGTTCGGTTTGTGGGAGGAAGAAGAAGAAGAAGAAGAAGAAGAAGAAGAAGAAGAAGAAGAAGAAAGGAAGGAAGGAGGAAATTATTGGCTGTGGTATTAGGAAGAGGGAGGAGAGAGAGAGAGGGTAGGGTTTCCCAAATGTGGGGTTTAGGGCCGGCCTTGGGGGAAGAGTAGGGATGGAAACATTAAATAGGGGAGGGAATGTGTGGTAATGATTGACCCAATCCAAATGGGTGGTGAGGATTACTCATGAAGGAAAATAGTTTCTTCATGCAAATAAGAGGGAGGAAGGATGTTGACTTGGTCAAAGGAGAGGGGGCTTCTCCATTTGGCCTAGACCAATGAGGTTAGGACACCTATTATCACTAAATTGCAACTTAGCCCCTTAAATTCAGGAAATTGCATGAATACATAAAATGACGCTAAAATTGTGGAGAAAATTACGGACGATGGTTTGCATGGCGAGGGGGTGCTGGGGATTTGGCACGGGTTTAATTTTATGGCCAACGGAATTAATTAAGGATTTAAAATAGGATTAGGTAAAGTTGGTATCTCCGATTTAAATAGAATTAAAGTGTCCCGCACTTTTAATTTAAATGGGGCACTTGAGGTCAAAATCTGGAAATGACGCAAAGGTCAAAAATGGTGGGGGCTTGGAGTCGGTCTTGGACCCTTTAGTTGGTCCGGCTCAACGGGTTAAGTTGGTATCTCAAAATTGAGAGTAACGACACAGGTGTCCGACACGGAATTAAGTATGGGTTACAATTTTCGAAAAATTGTGCAATTAATTTAGAGCACAACGAAAACTGATTTTAAGTGACCGAAAAGTCCATTGCCTAAGTCAAGTCAGAAGTACAGTAATTGAACGGAATTTATGGGCTGATATTGGGCTCCGAATAATCAAACAATGATAGGGCGCGCCAAGGGTTTTAATTAAAAGAATTAAATACCAGATAAAGTCATCTCCACTCTAAACCTCGACATCTGCTACCAAAAACCAAAATTTTCTAAATCCACCCTAACTATCTACAGAATAAAACGAGGGGGTTTACATTCTTCCTAACTTAGAAAAATTTCGTCTCCGAAATTAAAAGTAAAGCACGATAATATCTAAAAGAATTTTAAAACAACTAGTAATCAAATGTTGTACGTAAATTCGTACCTTGCTCCTCAAACAAGTACGGGAATCGATGCCGAATAGAATCTGCCACATATCTCTTCAACTACGATATATAAAATACGTCATGCATCCCTTCTAATGATGGAGGCAATGCAAGACGATAAGCCATTTTGCCAACTCATTCCAAGATGTCAAAAGGCCCGATGTACCTCAGACTCAGCTTGCCTCTGCCTCCGAATCTGAGG